>NW_019168381.1:2828893-2852235 GCF_002303985.1 Durio zibethinus
CCAAAAACGCCTTAAAAAAACATAAAATTGCAGTTTAATTTTAGTTTCTTTTCTCTTTTCTTAGGTTCTGTCACTTAAAAAAAAAAAGCATTTGTTAGGAAAATAAAAAAAAAATGCACCAAATTAGATATTTATAGGCACGCTCTGTTTCAGGGGAAGTCTCCAACACGTACACCTTATTTCTTTTTTTTTTTCATTTTTTACAAATAAAAAAAAAAAGAGGGGAGGCCAGCGAGGCTAGCCTGTTCTATGGAATCCAACCAATTGCCATAAAAAAGTTATAAACAATGTCAGCTCTGACCTATTCAAAGGACACGTGTATCATAAAAAATAGAAGATATGGATTATTATTACTATTGTTTTCAAAGAATAATTAATGATGCATAAATGATAGTACTACTAACAATTAGTCCATTATCATTTTTTTTTCTCCTTATCTGATGGGATTGAATTTAAAAAGCTCTACCATATAATTTGAGTCTTTCACAAATTTCATAATATCAATAATTTGATTATTTCTGGAATTATCAAATTGAGTTGTATTTGTTTCGCTACCATCCCTGCATGTGATCCAATTTAATTATATACATAAAAAAGTAGTGAAATGTTATTTTTTTATTTTATTATTACTAGGAATGTTTTTATTTAGATCTAGCTAAGGTGGACAACAAATTAAGTTATGTTGTTATAGTGTTATTACATTTGACGAGCAAAATGACTTAAAATTTGTATTGTTCAAATTCATTAGCATAAAAAAAATTACATAATTAAATTTAAAAATTAATTCAGTTGATTTATATAATTATTTTAAAATATGATATTAAAAAATTTTAAATTTTAAAATTTAAATTTTAACATTTAACATTTATTTTTTTATAACTCATTTTTCTATCCTAAATTACAATTTAATTTGTAAAAAAATATTATTATGAGCATTTAGTGGTCAAAAAAACATTTCGATCCTTTTACTCTATAAAAAACTATCAACAAATAATCAGAAGTATTTTAGATATTTAAATTAATTTGATATGTTAAATTGATTTGACATATTTAATGTTATATCAATTTAATCACGTCACTATTATTCCTCATTAGTTTCTTGCTTTTTATCTATAAATATGAATATTCAGATATTATCATTTTAGATTTTATCTTATTTTAATTTTTTATTATTCTCTCATTTTAATATTCTTTATTTTAATTTTTAACTTGAGGTTTGAATTGTAAATAAAAGAAATACTCTCTGTTTTTTATCTAATAATTCTGTTTTTTTTCATCTATATGAACAATTTAAGATGATATGAGTGGATTATAACTTTGGTTGTAGTTATATTATTATTTGGATAATAATAAGAGAAAGATACTAACATTATAATTAATAATTACAATTTAAATTATCATTATCACATTAGAAAATATTGTTGACTTATTTCAATAGTAATTAAGAAAAATTCTAAAGTCTAACAAATTATTAACTTATAACTGAGAAGAAAATTTTCCCCTCAAATCAATATCGAACTATCCTCTAGAAAAACAATACTATTCCGCAAATTATCGAGCGTGAGTCAACGCTCAATGAGAGCGCGTTTCTATTTCAACCTTCTGCTTTGTCCTTTCTGAACCTATGACCTGTCCTTACTCTTAACCACTCCCTCCTGCCCCAAAGGTCATTATTTAAGCAAAGACATAGCAGTCAGGTTAGGGGAAAAAACACAGAAACGAACTGAAATTCCAAACGCCATGGCTAAGATGTTGATCGTGGCGGTTCTTGTGATTTTGGGGACAATGGCAACCGTTACGGATGCGCAAGCAACTTGTGCGCAGCAGCTGGTGCCTTGTGCTCCTTACCTTAACAACGCCACGGCCCAACCTGGAGACGACTGCTGTAACCCTATCAGACAAGCCGTGGCTACTGAGCTTTCCTGCCTTTGCAACCTCTATAACGACCCTAGTTTGCTTGCTTCTTTTAACATTACTGTCGCTGCAGCTCTCAGGATCTCTCGTGAGTGCGGGATCACTACTAATCTCAGCGCCTGTAACGGTATGTTTCTAGCCATAATTATCTCTATAATTTGTCTGGATGAATAAAAGATGAAATTGGTTGATACCCTTTCCTTTTATTCTTAGCCAAGTCTTGATTCATACTATTAATGTTTGTATAATCTATTGGTTTATAATTGTCGGATATGCTAGAATTCTTCATAATTTTGATTAAAAAACTAATTATTCATCTCTTGATTTTTTTGCTTGCTACAGCTACTTCTCCTACCTCTGCTCCACCCCCACCAGGTAACAAAACATATCTTTAATTTTCTCAATAAATAAAGAAAAAGATTTCAGTTAATTCCTTTTCAGAATCAGGGATTCTCGATGAGTTTATTCTGGAATAACCGCTAGCCATCTCAGTCTGAGTTTTTTTGTCAATTTGATCAGGGCGCTGAAAAAAACATGTGAACTTTTTATTTATTTATTTATTTGGTTACATGTGAAATGATAACCTATCAAAATGATTTTTTGTTGATTTTTTTTGGCTGATTGGGAACCATTATTGAAGTTTTATAAATGTGAAAAGAGTAGTTGGTGGTGATGCCAGCTAGTAAAAGTAAAGGATTTTCTTTAATAATCCAACTGCACATATACTATTCATTTCCCTTGGAGAAACTGAAGAATATTTTATTATCGTAATTTGATTAAGAAATTTTATTCATATGTAAGGAATCCAAAGTATACACTGGGAAAATCTTGGTCCATGTTTTTAGGGGTTTTTTTTTTAGTATTCCCCTTGTCTCTTTCTTTTTCTTTCTTATTCCTTTTTTTAATAGCTATAATATATGAATGCATGACCAAGCTTTAGCCTAAGTTGTTAACGTGTCCCTTTAAAAGACTCCGTTTTTAAATGCTATATCCTTCAGCTCAATTCTAGGACTTGACACCACTCAGTTAGTTCTTCACTTATTTTTACCAGGGCGTTATCTAATTTTAGTGCAAATTGATGTTAGGAAGTTAGGAATAAACCTTGGTTGAATAAAATAGATTTACTTATCTGAGACATGATTTAGCAACACAATCTGTTTGTAACTAGCACGAATTGCCTACTGTTTTAGCCTTAATATTTTGCGCCTTAAAATTTTACAGGACAACCTGGAGCTGCTGAAAGGATTGCATTGACTGGACTTACCGCCATGTTCTTATTTTTGGTCTCTATAGCGCTGTATTAAGGTGACATATTCCTTGGAACCTTGATGGGCAGATAGATTTCTAAGAGTAAATAATACAGAGATCATTCAGATTAGGCATCCGAGTTTGAATATCTAGAGATTTAATTGTTTGCTTGTATTTTATTTTTTTGGCTTGATATTATACTTGGTTGGTCAGTGTTGCTATCACATATCTTTTATTCAGTCATATTTATGGCAGCCTTGAGTTCCATCATTTTGTTCTCAAAGTTGAAACTACATATTCGTTGTGATTTCGTGCCTTTGGTTACAGCATCAGATTGAATCTTTCCGTTTGGAATGGCCAATACCATATTCCTCTTTGTTTAAACCTGAAAAGTTGATTGAGAGAGTTTGATGGATCGATCCCTGAGGCATTGATCTGTCATTTTACTAATCCATGGTATAGGTGGTCACTTGTTTGTGGCACCACTAACACCAAATAAAATCTAAAATGAGATACTGAACATGTTGAGCTTTGAATTGCATGATGGAACCCAAGTCAACCATGGCTTTAGCATCTGCTCTGGACACTGGGCATATTTTTCTTCCCCAACACCATCTGCTGGGGGAACAATTATAGCTAAATGCATGATGGGCTTCAGTTAATATCATCACTAGGGATGGCAACAAGTCGATTCAAGCTTTTTTCATCTTGAATTCAATTCGATTTTATACTTATAATATCTTAATTCTAATTTAATTTGATATTATATAAATTATATAATTTATTTGATTCTATTTGATTTGAAATTAATAAAATATTATTTTTAATATAAATATAAAATTAAATAAATAATTAAAAAATATTTTATATATATATCAAATTAGGTTGAGTTTATTTAAAATTCGATCTTAATTTTTTCTTATTCTTATCCTGCTTAAATCGAAATTTAATTTTTGAAAAAAAAAAAAAAAAACTCTTAAGAGGTAGGATCAGAATCCGTCAAAGATAAGTTGGGCTGCCATCCCCCAATCATCAGTCTCGCACACTAATAGTTATTGGCTTAATTATCTTTCGGCATTCTATCACCCCAACAGCTTCGTTTTTTTCTTTGATGAAAATTTATTCGACGGAGTTCATGGGTCACTCAAATGGTAATGGGAGTTTAAAGTCTTATTTTTTGCAAAACACTTTTATTTTTACAGGTTAATCGGACTCTTGCATGTAAATAATAAAGTGGTTTGGAAACTTATATACAAATTTTTTTAGAAAATAAACATGGTGTTATTTGCGTTTTTATTTCTCAAATTAACGTGTTGACTGTTGCCTAAGAAGAAAAGCCATGGATTGTTACGAGATAAGGTTGCAAGATAACGAGAAATGATAAAGTTACTTGTTTAACTTTCTTAAATCAAAATTTGCACCAATGAATTAAGATTAAATAATCAAAATATCTCAAATAAATTAAAATTTGAAACTTAATTTAATTAATTTATATTATAATTTTTAACATTATTTAATAAATTTAAAATATATATTCTAATTCATGCAACTCCTTTTCTATTAATATATTATAATCTCTTTTATACTAAAAAAAAAATTGAATATGATTTATGTATAATGAATAAAGGAAAAAAGTTAAATGAAAATTTTTAAATAAAGTCCATGAGAGTTTTTATAAAAAATAATTACATTAAAATAAATTTAAAAAATTAAAATTGATAAATAAAAAAATTTTATTATATAAATTAAGTGTGTAAAATTTTAAAAAAATTCAATAAATTTTGATATACTTTTTAAATAATCATTTTTAATAAAAATTTTAAATTTTTTATTGTTAAATAAATGTGATTAAATTTACATTACAAATTATATTTTTAATTTTTTTCACATATTATTAATTTTTTCATTAAACTCTATCCATCTATATCTTTTAGTAAAATTTTTATTAAATTATTTCTAATTAAAAATTTCATAATCATTCATCTAAAAAATTTCTTCTAAATTATACCCTAACAATAAACCCTCAAAAAAGAAAAAGCATCAGAAACCGACTATTAAGCTAAAACGGCAAGTGTAAAGCAAAAACTAAAAACCAACCAGCATTTTATGACCTAATAATTATTTTTTTCTAATTCGAGGCTGATCCATCCTACTAGAAGGTACTACCATTATTTTCTCCGCTCTTTCCATGAAAAAACCCCAAACCTTCAAAACCCACTAAAAAGAGAACGAAGCTCCCAAACCCCAAACGTTCTCTGCAAAACCCGAAAATGGACGCGGCGAAATTGAACGAGCTGAAGAAGTTCATCGGTCAGTGCAAATCCAATCCCTCTGTTCTCTCCGACCCTTCCCTCTCCTTCTTCCGCGACTATCTCGAAAGGTAATTTCAAATATTCAATCACTCTACTATTTACTCTGCTCTCTCTATTTCTCAACTCACTCCTTACTTTTACTCGCTTTATAAAACTAACGCCACTGTTTATCAGTCTCGGAGCAAAGCTCCCTTCCTCTGCTTACAGCCATGGAGCCGCCGACTCCAAATCGGTAACCGTTTCTACACTAATTAACTCTGACGTTTTATTTTTTTTTCCCTTGCTAGTTTTTTAACCAAACCGAGGATTTTGATTTACAGAAGAGTTATGTGGTGGAGGAAAGTGACGAGGAATTGGCGGATGAAGGAGAGAAAATCAATGTAGAAGAAGAAGAAGAAGAAGAAGGGGAAGATGAGATTATCGAATCTGATATCGAGCTTGAAGGCGATACGGTTGAGCCTGATAATGATCCTCCACAAAAGGTAGCATCTAATCTTATTATGAATTTCTGTTTTTAGTTTTTTTTTCTTTGAGTTATTTTTAACTGTTTTATTTATTTATTTTGTGTTTGTAGATGGGTGACCCTTCAGTGGAGGTTACCGATGAGAACCGTGATGCTTCGCAATTGTTTAAAGCCAAAGCCATAGATGCTATTTCCGAAGGTAAATAATTCAGTATCTAATATTTATTTGTCCCTTTTTTTTTTTTGTTTGAATTTGTATTTGATGAATCAGTGTAACGCAGGGAAGTTAGAGGAAGCTATTGAGAATCTAACAGAGGCAATTTTGCTGAATCCAACATCAGCAATTATGTATGGCACACGAGGTTAGCGTTTGTTATTGGGCCAGTTATATGCTGGGTTTCATTTAGTGTTTGTTATGTTTCGTTTAATATTTTTGAGATAGGTTCTTATATCTGTTGGAATGATTTGGTTGCTTTCTATTTTTTTTTTCTTTCAGCTAGTGTTTACATTAAGATGAAAAAGCCAAATGCTGCTATTCGAGATGCCAATGCGGCTTTGGAGGTTTGTGTATACATTGTTGTTTGCCTTGGAATGAATATGGTTTTGCACATGCTTGTAGGATAAAATGCTAAATGGTAATTTTGTGAATCGTTTGAACTGTGTGTTTTGCATTATTGGTTCATTCAAGCAACATATGTAAGGGATTTATGCACAGCAATGTTGTGTTCATATTTGTTTCCTCATGTTTTAAGGTTTCCTGGAAACAATGAGGCCATATTTGAGAGGGAAAATGTTTCACATTTATCCTCATTTTTATCTTATAGATTAACCCAGATTCTGCTAAGGGTTACAAGTCTCGTGGCATTGCACGAGCAATGCTTGGTCAATGGGAAGATGCTGCAAAGGATCTGCACCTGGCATCGAAGTTGGATTATGATGAGGAAATAAACAATGTGCTTAAGAAGGTTTGATCTCGTCTGTCCTTTCTTTTTCACTCTTTTCTTTGAAGTGCTCAGTTATGTGTTATAATTCTTGGTAGAGATGAGATTTTGAGACCAGGACAAGTCAGAGATGGGATTTTAAGAATAGTTTCAAACAATTTTGGTTAGTTAGTAGATATTTAGCATTGTAAGTCTATCAGATGATTTCTCCTTTTTTTTTTTTTTTGGGCAAAGTGAATGTCCAAACAAGCTTGCACCAGTTGACCTAACTCATCCAAGCTTTATTGCTTCCTTGTTCTTATATTTCTAATTGAGTGATCTGAGCAAAATGTGATTTATTAGGTGCATTGAGTCTTTCCCAAAGTAATAACAAGTGGTTAGTATGTATCTTCTGACACGGAAAAGAAGTCTTATTCGCTGCCACCATTGTTTGTGGGTTTGGGCTGTATCAGCATCAGTAAAATGAGAGACAGGACTATTATTGTTGGGTGCAACTCCTGCTTTGGTGGCTAACATTGACTTCTTTCCTTAAACAGGTTGAACCCAATGCACACCGCATTGAGGAACACCGTAGGAAGTATGATAGATTGCGCAAAGAGAGAGAAGATAGAAAGATTGAGCGTGAGAGACTGCGTCGTTGTGCTCAAGCTCAGGTAATTTAGCGCTTATCCATCTTTTGATAATGTTGCTTTACTATTGTTTTCTTCGACTTTGATTCCATTGTGTATTGTGCTCAAGGCCACATATGAGAAGGCAAAGAAGCAGGAGCAATCATCCTCCAGTAGGAAACCTGGAGGCATGCCTGGTGGGTTTCCCAGTGGAATGCCTGGAGGTATGCCTGGAGGAATGCCCGGTGGTTTCCCTGGTAGCATGCCAGGTGGGATGCCTGGAAATGTTGATTTTAGCAAAATATTGAATGTAAGTATGATGGAACAGGCTTTCTTTTTATTTTTATTATTAAACCAATCAGTTGTATTTTGCTTGTTTATGCTATCCCAATTCTTTTCTTTCAAATTCTTTTAGGCTGAAATGTCTAGAAAATGTATGTTTTCCACTTTTATGATGCATACTAAATACTTGGAAAAAATGAATTGTTATTTGGAAACTTTTTTTTTATGTGGTTTCCGATGTTGATATTTTGATCAGGATCCTGAATTGATGGCGGCATTTAGTGATCCTGAAGTCATGGCTGCTCTTCAAGATGGTAGGCAGTTTGCTTTACTATGTTTTATTTCCTTTCCTTTCCTCTCCTTTTTTATATTTTTTCCCTCTCCTATATTTGGAATTTGTGGAGTATTCTTTCTTTGCGTCATTTTTATGTTTTTTTCACCCTAGTTGCTTTCCATGAACTAGGACCATGCTTGCCAAGAAAACTTAGGAACATGTTTTAGCTGGTCTTAGTTTCTGATACATGTTTGTATGGGGTTCAGTAACTGCCTGATTCTATTAGGACTCAGTGCAGAATGAGACTCTTATTGGGAAGTGGGAACTCCGAATAGTTTGGCTGAGGCTTCATTGAGATGACTATCAGTATTCTTTGTAGGTTTGTAGTGTAATATGTTCTAGTGTGCTGTAGTACAAATTAAAATAATTGTGCATTACCTTACATACACTTGACGATATATTTTTTAGTGTTGGACATATTAGTTATTCTATTTAAAAATTGATAATGAGTTTTATACATTGTAAATATATATTCTTGGGAAAATTCCTTGTAATTTAGCAAATTATTTTTGTCTCAGAACCTCATTCAGGAATATGTTTTCCATGAAGCTGTAGTTTTAGCTGATGCATATTCTTTAATGCTTTTGGTAATTTGCATAATTTTGTTATAAGTGCTATATCTAGGCATGGATGATTCATCATCGTGATTGTTTGTAACAAAGGACCATGTTCTATACTACATGGAAACTACAGAATGAATAATTTGACATTCGTTATCTTTTTCTTGGGTGACATCTTTTTGCTGATCTGTATTCTTAAAAATGAGTTTGCCTTAAACAGTGTGTAGACACCCAATTGGGTCCGGGCCCAGATCAATTGGGCCTGACTCAAATGGGTAAGGCCCATTTCAATCCTGTATATTTTTTTTCTTCTTTTGTATTTTATGTATTCTATTATTATTATTATTATGTATATCTTTATTTATTTATTTATTTTTATTCAGGTTAGATTTATATGTATTTTATTTATACAGTTATATATTATTATTATTTTTTTTTTGTGTAATATATTTTTGGGTTTATCTTGTTTTATTTGTCATTATTTTTTTTTTAATCATCTGTTAATTCTATCTTTTTTTTCCCGAATTATCTGATATTATTTTTAATTTTTAATTTTTGATTTTCTTTTCTAATTATCTAGTTTTTTTTATTTTGATTTTGGAGGGCTGAGATTGAAGGCTGAAGAATCCCATTGGAAGTGGGAATTCAATCAGAAGAGTCCAGTGGGATTCAAAGATTGAATTCCCGTCCAAGGAGGAATTGGGATTGATCAGAAACTCCTGATCAATCCCTATATAAAGCACCTCCTGGAACAGTTCAGAAAAGAGAGAAAACAGAAGCAAAAGCTACTGATTGAGAGAATAGGGGTGTTTAGAGAGCTAAGGAAAAGTTTAGGAGTGTTCTGGCAGTGAGAAAAATTTTTTAGAAAAATTTGGCGAAAAAATTTTCTGGAAATTTCTGGGAAATTTCCAGATTCCGGCGAAAATTCCGGCGACTTTTGAATTTTTCGGCGACAATTCCGGCGAACTTTGAAGTTTCCGGCGACAGACCCAGTTTCCGGCGGAGAATCCCAGAAACCGGCGACCATCCGGCCAACTTCCGGCCAATTTCCGGCGAAATTCTCAGATTTCGGCGAATTTTTCAGAATCCGGCACCGACGTTCTTCAAATTCTAGAGAGAAGGCAGAGAAGAAGGGAAGAAGAGAGAGAGAGGGGAGGAACGGTTTGCTGAAAAACGGAGGAAGGTGCCTTTTATACCCTCCCAAAACGACGTCGTTTTGGCTTTAAGTTAATAAGAGGATCCGCGCGTTTTGTCGAACCCGACCCGACCCGAAGCGTCGACCCGCTTTCTGACCCGCGCGTTTCAGCCCCTCCGAGCAGAGCCGAGCCGCACCAAGCCGAGCCGCGATCCGAGCCGCTCCAGGTTTTTTTTTTTTTTTTTTTGAATTTTTTGAATTTTTTTTTATTTGACTTTGATTTTGATCTTGATTTTTTTTTCTTTATTCTTTAATTAATCCGACGACGGAGCCTCTACAAGTAAAAACAGTAGTTTTTCTTGCATACTCCTGAGGTGAGGGAATTTTCTCAATTTTCTGCTAAAAGTATTAGAGTCAATTGAGAATAATTTTCGATAATTAATTACTTGGCTGATTTTGATTTTTTTTTCTTTAATTAATCCGACGACGGAGCCTCTGCAAGTGAAACAGTAATTTTTTTTGCATACTCCTGAGGTGAGGGAATTTTCTCAATTTTTTGCTAAAAGTATTAGAGTCAATTGAGAATAATTTTCGATAATTAGTTAATTGGTTGATCTTGATTTTTCTTTAAATAATCCGACGACGGAGCCTCTGCAAGTGAAACAGTAGTTTTTCTTGCATACTCTTGAGGTGAGGGAATTTTCTCAATTTTCTGCTAAAAGTATTAGAGTCAATTGAGAATAATTTTCAACAACTAACTACTTGGTAAAATTTTAAGGCTTTTGGATAACACAAATTCAAGCTGGTACCATCTTTTGATGGGCGTTGTGAGGGTGCTATAACCTTCCTCACACGTAACCGAATCTCGAACCCTGTTCTGGTTAGTAGACCTGAACCTATTCTTTTAGGGACCCTTAAGCTTAGGTGTTCACTGAAAGGACAGATTTCATAGGTGGTCAATCACACCTGGATAAAAAAAAGATTGGTGGCGACTCCCTAAAGTCAATGTCTGGCGATAGATCCCCGGATCTAGACGTTATGACAGCTTGGCGACTCCGCTGGGGACCTTGAGAGTCAGGCCAGCAAATAATTTGTGTTATCCAAAAGCCTAATAAAATTGAACCTTTTTGTATATATGTATTATTATTCATTCATGTCTGTTAATTATGTCATTCATGTGCATGTGCATAACATGAGCTCTATACCCGAGCTCCGTCCCTTTAGGAGGGAGTAAAGTACCTATTGCTTTCGTGAGGTCTAATGCCTCCGTAGTGGCTAGCGAAATACTCCCACTCAAATTGAACTTTTTCCGCTTGTAGCCTGTAATGGGTGAGGATTAGGGTGCCTTACTAGTCTGTGATGGACAAGGATGTAAGAAACAATTTGATGACCTTTAGACTCTGACTTTAAAACCACATGTAGTGAACCTTAAGAGTGCCTAACCCTAGGATAGAGTCCTTTCTACCCAATGATAGATATACCTTGAAATTAGGACACAAAAAGGGTGTTTGTCTAATCATTTTGATTGTTTAACTTTGTGTGTTATTTTTATTATATGTAACATTATGCATCAGCATCACTTTCGTTTCATCCACGGAACTAACCATGTTGTTTGTCTGATTGTATGCATCTGTATTCTTTTCATGATCATGTTTCAACACAATCATTTGCATTCATTTCATACTAGATTTCATTTAGAAAAATGTACATTTCATTTGTATATCAAAGCATCATACATAAGGCACAGCATAACATTTCTAATCATAAGTATGGTACTCAAGGTCCCAGGATAGCTCCATCTAGCGAAAACCCTGCTCATCCATACAACACAAGGTCCAGAGCAAGGCAAATGGAGGAAGAAAGTTCTCATAGATTTGAAAAGCTAGAAAAAGCTCAGGAGAAGATTGAAAATGAAGTTAGCAAAATTCTGGAGGCCCTCAATAACATGAATAAGGGGAAAGGGGTTGAAGGAAATACAAGCCAACAAGTTCCCCATTTACAAGAAGTGGCTGACCTTTTGTACCCTCCAGGTTTTGGCCCACCTCAAGCCCAGTCTGCCCAAGAGGTCCCGTCACAACATTTCGCCTATCCTGGAATGCCATCAGCTTTCAACCCAGGGCAGTATAACAGCTATATAAATCCGGTCTTCACTGAAAAGGCAGCAGAACCAATTCCTGATCTAGAAGAGAAGGAGAAGGAAAAGATGAGAGTAGAGGTTGAGGAAAGTTTCAAGATTAGCATGTTAGAGCAGAGGCTAAGGGCTGTGGAAGGATTTAGCTGTTATGGGTCAGTTGATGCTGCTGGGCTCTGCTTAGTTCCTGATGTGGTTATCCCCTATAAATTCAAAGTACCGAAATTTGAAAAATATGACGGTACAAAGTGCCCTAAAACCCACATCACCATGTATTGCAGGAAGATGACGGCTCATGCACATGATGAAAAACTCTTGATGCATGTCTTCCAGGATAGTCTTACTGGCTCTGCGGCCAGATGGTATGTTCAGTTGGATAGAACTCACATTCGCTCTTGGAGTGATATGGCACATGACTTCATCAGTCAATATCGACACATTATCGATTTGGCTCCTGATCGTTTGTTTTTGCAGAATCTGGAGAAAAAGTCAAACGAGTCTTTTAAAGAGTACGCCCAAAGATGGAGAGATATAGCTTCACAGGTACAACTTCCTCTGACAGAAAAAGAGATCACAGTGCTGTTTGTTAGCACTTTGAAACCTCCTTATTATGAAAAGATGATAGGGAATGCAACAAAGAATTTTGCTGACATGGTGATCTCTGGAGAAATTATTGAAAGTGCCATAAAAAATGGCAAGTTGAGAGGAGGAGAAACCAAGAAGGCATCAGAAAAGAAAGAAACTGAAGCTCAAGCTGTGAGCTTTGATAGACAACAATTCAGGGGTTATCAACCCTATCCATCCCAAGGCTACTCTCCATACTATCCCGCTGTGAATAATGCATCATCCTACCCATACCAGCTAGCTCCCCAACCATCTTATTCATCCACTTATCGCCTTAACATTCAAGCTCCTGTAAGAACCCAAATTCGTCCTACTCATCCAGCAAGTGGCTCACGAGAACAACGGACTACTCGAGAAAAACCTGTATTTGATCCAATCCTTATGACTTATACAGAGTTATATCAAGAACTCTATAATAGCCACTTGATTGCCCCCAGCCATGTGGAACCACTTAAACCACCCTATCCAAAGTGGTATGATCCTACAGCCCGTTGTGACTATCATTATGGAATTACTGGCCATTCTACTGAAAATTGCACTGCTTTAAAGTATAAGGTGCAACGGTTGATCAATGATGGAATGGTAAGTTTTGATCAAGGAAAAGCAACAACACCTAATGTTAGTGTACTGAGCGAAAGTCAAGAACAGAAAGGATCCGGAGATTCACAATGAATTGAGGGGCAAGATGTCAATGGAGATAAGGCTGGTTGAAGGTTTCTTCTGTCATTTTGGGATTTTTTTTTTTTCAAAAATGTTAGATTTTTTTTGCAATATGACTTCACTTGTTATCATTTTAATAAAGGCAAGTCAATGCATTTCATTACATTTTTCTCTTTCACTTGACCATTATTCCATGCCTTCTTACCTTCCATAACTTCACATTCCCATTCTTAAATTTCGGATGATGAATATTTAGACAATGATAACAATAATTTTGGAATTTAATTTTGAGAACTTATTCACAGAGGAGATGATTTGAGCGAAAATAAAGAGGGTAAGCCATCACCAGAGATGAAAGAGATATATCTTGAAGGTGTGCAATATTTTATACAAGTTCATGAGCTCTGTTCAATAGATGATGTTCAAGAAAGGTATTCACAATTGAGATGAAAAATGGCCATCTTTCTTTTACCATTTGAAAAATCATTTATTGTTACCCCCTTGAGCTTATCATTTTTTTTAGAACCCCAACCAAGGATCACCCTCTACACTGGAGGGTAATTTTTGAAAAAAAAAAAAAAAAAATCACAAAAGGTCTCAAAGATGAAAAGAGAAAGAAAAGCAAAAGAAAAAAAATAAATGCCACACATGACTTGGGGCAAAGTAATGAGAATCCTTTGTGTGAAGAAAGAAAAAATAGTGAAACGATGTGGGGGCAAAATGCCAAGTTGTATCAAATGATCTTTCGGTCTTGAACCTTTTTAATACATATTTTGAGCCTATTATATCCATTTTTTTTATGACTCTTCACCTTGGCCTACGTTACAACCTTGAAAAGTTCATTTGGATCAAATGTGAATACCCAACTTGAATGATCATAGGTTGAGCAAAGATATGCTCATGATGAAGCAATGAAATCATGCTACATGAAATATATCAACACTGGATGAAAAATGAGAAAAGAAAAAAAAAAGAAAAAAAAAGAAGAAAAAATGAAAAAATGAAAAAAGAGATCCAAATTAAAAACCTGAAAGGGTGATTTTGGTACCCAAAAAAAAAAAAAAAAAAAACAAAAAACAAAAAAAGATCCAGGTCAAATGGCTCACATGAATGAAAGATCAAAGACATCTGAAGATCCCTCAAAGACTGGGGCAGAGTTCGCCAAGCTCAAGATGACTTCAACTGTAAATGGAATGAGTTTTTGAAAAAGAATCCTAGATTAATGTTGAGAATTGTCTGAATATTCATCATTTGGACATACCATCCATCCCAATGACATGTATCCAATTCACTTCCTTTCCCATTTGCTTTGTACCAAAACAGATCTTCATTGATTATCTTTACCATAATTCACCTTGCTTTCTCTTATTGTTTCACCCCTAGAATGAATTGAAAAAATGCTTGGTTGCATTGTATTTGTCAAAATGATAATAAATGAATAAATATGTGCTTAAAAGAGTCTTGCATTCATTTGAAAAGAAATCTAAGATGATGGTGGAGATAAATGAAGAAATTGTAGAAACCTAAAAGAGATGATGGGGCAAATCTTGAAAAGTGATGAATTGATTGATATGACTTGCAAGATATGATTGAATGATGAAGACAATCAGTAGACAAAGTCTGTTTTGAAATTATTGATGCTGAGATAAGGACCCAGTGATGGTGGATGAAATTTGTTTTGAAATTTGTTAGTGCTGAAAAATTCATTGAATGATGGTCAAGGGATGATCGATTGATGAAGTTTATTCCAAAGTATTGAAAAACAGAACAAGAAAGAATGTGAGTGGAAAGGACAATTGAAAGCTACACTGGTTCGATCTTAGAAGAGCAGTGCAATTGGATCCTTGAGGAATCAAAGGGCTTGACACCCAAGAAAGAAAAAAAAAGAGCTTGAGAAACTTGAGTACCATACATTGACAGGACATTTAATTGGCCAACATTGCATAGGCGATGCATTGAAATTTCAATATGCATTTGCTAGCATACACTCTTTCAGAAAGTGATACGTGTAGCAAATTCAAGAACGCCAAGGGTGTTCCCAACATCCCACATGGGAAAAGACAGATATGAAAAAACTTTGGCAAGTTTGAGATAGAAACTTGTCAGGTAAGTTCCTAATATCTTGAAATAGGATCGTCTCTTGGTATCAGGGTTGATTTATTAAGCCTCTTGGGCATTAATCTCCTGAAATCCCTTCAAACACAACTTTCAACTTCCTTCGGACATGATTGTCTAGGAGTATTTACTTTGTCAAAGTTCGTTGCCTTCTGTTTAGAGGAAGCAATTTATTTTTTTCAAAGTTCGCTTGCCTCTATTTAGAGGAGCAATTTACTTTTCAAAGTCGTGGTGCCTCTGTTTAGAGGAGCAATTTACTTTTCAAAGTCGTGGTGCCTCTGTTTAGAGGAGCAATTTACCTTTTCAAAGTCGTGTGCCTCTGTTTAGAGGAGCAATTTACTTTTCAAAGTCGTGGTGCCTCTGTTTAGAGGAGCAATTTACTTTTCAAAGTCGTGGTGCCTCTGTTTAGAGGAGCAATTTACTTTTCCAAAGTCGTGGTGCCTCTGTTTAGAGGAGCAATTTACTTTTCAAAGTCGTGGTGCCTCTGTTTAGAGGAGCAATTTACTTTTCAAAGTCGTGGTGCCTCTGTTTAGAGGAGCAATTTACTTTTCAAAGTCGTTGCCTCTGTTTAGAGGAGCAATTTACTTTTCAAAGTCGTGGTGCCTCTGTTGAGAGGAGCAATTTATTTTTCCAAAGTCGTGGTGCCTCTGTTTAGAGGAGCAATTTATTTTCCAAAGTCGTGGTGCCTCTGTTGAGAGGAGCAATTTACTTTCCAAAGTCCGTTGCCTCTGTTTAGAGGAGCAATTTACTTTCAAAAGTCGTTGAGTCTCTGTTTAGAGAGCTCGGCCAAAAAAAAAAAACAAAAAAAACAAAAAAAACAAAACAAAAAAATCAAAAAAATAAAAACAAAATAAAAAAAAATCAAAAATAAAATGTTGAGTTGAGTTGCTTATTGGGTGTCTACGTCTTCGCGCAAATTCTGTTTCACAGAAAATGTGCAAAGAGGGGCAGCTGTAGACACCCATTGGGTCCGGGCTCCAGATCAATTGGGGCCTGACCAAATGGGTAAGGCCATTTCAATCCTGTATATTTTTTTTTCTTCTTTTGTATTTTATGTATTCTATTAATTATTATTATTATGTACTTTATTTATATTTATTTTTTATTCGTTAGATTTATATGTATTTATTATACCTTATATATTATTATTATTTTTTTGTGTTAATTATTTGGGTTTATCTTATTTTATTTGTCATTATTTTTTTTTAATCATCTGTTAATTCTATCTTTTTTTCCGATTATCTGATATTATTTTTAATTTTAATTTTTGATTTTCTTTTCTAATTATCTAGTTTTTTTTATTTTTGATTTTGGAGGGCTGAGATTGAAGCTGAAGAATCCCATTGGAAGTGGGAATTCAATCAGAAGAGTCCAGTGGGATTCAAAGATTGAATTCCCGTCCAAAGAGGAATTGGGATTGATCAGAAACTCCTGATCAATCCCTATATAAAGCACCTCCTGGAACAGTTCAGAAAGAGAGAAAACAGAAGCAAAGCTACTGATTGAGAGAATAGGGGTGTTTAGAGAGCTAAGGAAAAGTTTAGGAGTGTTCTGGCAGTGAGAAAAATTTTTAGAAAAATTTGGCGAAAAAATTTTTCTGGAAATTTCTGGGAAATTTCCAGATTCCGGCGAAAATTCGGCGACTTTTTGAATTTTCGGCGACAATTCCGGCGAACTTTGAAGTTTCCGGCGACAGACCCAGTTTCCGGCGGAGAATCCCAGAAACCGGCGACCATCCGGCCAAACTTCCGGCCAATTTCCGGCGAAATTCCCAGATTTCGGCGAAATTTCCAGAATCGGCACCGGCGTTCTTCAAATTCTAGAGAGAAGACAGAGAAGAAGGGAAGAAGAGAGAGAGAGGGGAGGAACGGTCTGCTGAAAAAACGGAGGAAGGTGCCTTTTATACCCTCCCAAAACGACGTCGTTTTGGCTTTAAGTTAATAAGAGGATCCGCGCGTTTTGCCGAACCCGACCCGACCCGAAGCGTCGACCCGTTTCTGACCCGCGCGTTTCAGCCCCTCCGAGCCGAGCACGAGCCGCACCAAGCCGAGCCGCGATCCGAGCCGCTCCAGGTTTTTTTTTTTTTTTTTGAATTTTTTTTGAATTTTTTTTTATTTGACTTTGATTTTGATCTTGATTTTTTTTCTTTTTCTTTAATTAATCCGACGACGGAGCCTCTACAAGTAAAAACAGTAGTTTTTCTTGCATACTCCTGAGGTGAGGGAATTTTCTCAATTTTCTGCTAAAAGTATTAGAGTCAATTGAGAATAATTTTCGATAATTAATTATTTGGCTGATTTTGATTTTTTTTTCTTTAATTAAATCCGACGACGGAGCCTCTGCAAGTGAAACAGTAGTTTTTCTTGCATACTCCTGAGGTGAGGGAATTTTCTCACATTTTCTGCTAAAAGTATTAGAGTCAATTGAGAATAATTTTCGATAATTAATTAATTGGTTGATCTTGATTTTTCTTTAATAATCGACGACGGAGCCTCTGCAAGTGAAACAGTAGTTTTTCTTGGCATACTCTTGAGGTGAGGGATTTTCTCAATTTTCTGCTAAAAGTATTAGAGTCAATTGGAAAAAGTTCTAATAATAATTACTTGGTAAATTTAAGGCTTTTGGATAACACAAATTTAAGCTGGTACCAATCTTTTGATGGACGTTGTGAGGGTGCTATAACCTTCCTCACACGTAACCGAACTCCCGAACCCTGTTCTGGTTAGTAGACCTGAACCTATTCTTTTAGGGACCCTTAAACTTAGGTGTTCCCTGAAAGGACAGATTCCATAGGTGGCCAATCGCCCTAGATAAAAAAGATTGGTGGCGACTCCCTAAAAGTTAATGTCTAGCGATAGATCCCGGATCTAGACGTTACGACCACAGTCAATGAATTAAACAACAACAGGATTAGGCCACTGTAACATTTGCCTAACTTACATTAACCATCCATTAATTATTAGAATTGCTTACCATTAATTTTTCACAGCTAAAGCTAACCCGCAGCATGCCGTTAATCATGGCGGAAGCCATAAATGAAGATATTTTTTCTGCATTTCTATAAAATAAAACTTCAATTATTTATAGATCTTTGTATTGTTGTTTCTAAAGCCATAGCTATGTCGTGGACAAAGCGACAATCCACATTATTGGGACCCAAAGCACTCCACACTGCAAATCTACATCAGACGCGCCGTTATTCCATTCGGTGGACGACGGCAGTATACGCTCAGGGTTTATATGATATTTGCCATCAAATTTCAGATGGACCCTGTCCTCCGTCACCTTCGCTGAAATCATTGTTTGTGGGGGATAAGCTTGGCCGTCGGATCGAAGGGAGCCTGAGGGCTGGCATTTGGTTTCAGGGCCTGCAGGCTTGGAACTAAAGATGGTAACGGATGAGTATTTTTTTTAGAGATAGGTGCTTTAAAATTTTTGTTCTTTAAATTGGATAGTTTTAAACTTACTTCTTTTAAAGGAGATACTCATGTTAATGTCACATCGACTGTTATATCGATTTTTAATAATTATTTAAATTATAAAAAATTAGAAGTAAAATCTTTTATCATTTTCAATTGAGGATGTTTTGGGTTTTCCAAAGCTTCTTCGTTCCAGGATCCAAACCATTTAAGCACCCCACCTTCCCCACTCTTTCCCTTCGTTCCTTTAGGCTTTTGGGCAAAAAAGCTTTGGTGCAATCTAAGTCCAGTGTGAGAGTGTTCGTTCCGGCGTAGATGGGATGATAAATTAATACGAAACTACACCTCTTCCCTCAAAAATGACGAAGATGGACGGTAAATGCAAAATCTAGACCTCTTACCTCAAAACTCAAGCCACCTCCAGAAACAAGACTGCAAGGCCTAACTTCATCTGATCACTCTCTCACACTCCAGAAAGCAGCCCAAGCTGTCAGCAAAAGAATTTGAGGGAATAAGGGGAAGCTGGGGTTTTGCAAGAGCTTCTTTTGAAATTCATAGGGACTTTTGAAGTGGAGTTAGTTGTTGTCATTTCGACATCTGTGCGTTATCACTCACTTCATCTCCAAACCTATGACGGATCCGTTTCAAAGTTGGAGATTCGTTTTTCGTTTCGTTGCCCGGATCCTCTGGTGGCGGTTTTGATTAATGGTGGGTGGTTGATGATTGATGATTGATGTAACCAGTTTCTCTGAGTTTTCCTACAGGGGATTGAAGTGTTTCAGTTTTTTTTTTTTTTTTTTTCTTTTTCGTCAAATTATGTTGGAAGTTCATCTAACCTGTTTAATTTTGAAATTTTAATCCACTTAATATATTCATATAATTTAGTAATTTTAATTTAAACATTAATTCTGTCAATTCTTGACTATTAAAAGTATTAACATAATCGTTGGTTTATGATGTAAACGTTGATTTTATTAATATAATAATTTGATTGAATAAAATTAATTATTAAATTATGTAAATATTTATATATTTATATGACTTTTAAAATTTAATTTTTTTAATATAATTTAATTAAAATTTCATTCTCGTACAAGTTGAATTTGATAGCATTAATTGAAGTGTAAATTACAATCCAATAAAAATTAAAAAAAAAATCAAAAAAATAAAAAATTGATTCGAAATTATAATGTTAGATCAAACAATATTTTTTATTTGATTTAGTTTAAATTCGGATATTATATATATATATATTTATATATATTTTAGGTTCATATTGAATTTCATATCAAGAAGTAAAATAATGAAAAAAGTCCAGACCGAATTATATATTTTTATTATTTTTATATAACAAAATATTATTTGATTTAAAAGAGTATATACTATTTATTAAATTTGTCTTTTTAACTACAATAAAAAACAACATTTTTATTAATAAAAGTATAAAATATTTAGAAACAATCTAAATGATATATTATATTTAATTTTTAGCTAAGAAAATCATAAATGAAATAAAATGTAAAAGAGAAACACTAAAAATTTTGATAAAGATCAATCGAAATTGTTTGATAGAGTATGAGACATTAAATTTTTTATTTTAAAATTAATTTATATTATTAACCTATCCTATTATTATTTTTTATCAATTATTCATGTGGTTAAATAAATATATTATAAAAATATTCAAATAAAAGATTATATGAATATAATGTATTATTTAGTGTCATAAAAAATAATATAGTAAAAAATCTATTAAGATAATATAAATTTTAACGAATCAAATAATAAAAGTCTTATATTCTGTAAACCAAACCAAAATTCTTACCTTCTTTAAAGTCAACAGGAGTCACTTATTTTCTTTGACTATTGCTTTCTTTCGAAGTCACTTACCCTCATGATATGTATGTATCCACAAATCGAACGCCTTCTTAAGAAAATAAGATTAAAACTTCTCTTATTAAAGAATAAAAAATTTAAAATACATCATTTCAAAAAAACAACTAAATAATAGATATTAGATTCGAATAAATAATTGGATATCTAGTACCATTTGATCCATTTATATTAGATTCGTATATTGATAAATAGATTGCGGAGACTGACACTTAACCTACAAAATATTATTCGTTTTGATTTAAAAGTTTTATAATTTTATCTCACAAAAAATACTTTAAAAATTTAGCTTTAAGTCTTAACTTATATATTTTAACAAACTTTTAGAATATTTTGATATGGGATTAGAGTGTTACAAACTCATTCCATTAAAACTTGAAATCACCATCAAACTCAACAAAAGCACGTAGAGAACTATAGAACCAAAATCACATTATATGTTGAGATTTTATAAGTGACTTCCATCATATAACACTTAATTTTCTCGAGATTTTAGAGGTGGTTCTCACAATGTAGCACTTAGCTTTCGTCTAATTTGTGATTATTTTGATACCATTTGTGAAAATTCATACCTAACATGTGAGGTATTATTCGTTTTAACTGAATGTCTTACAGTTGTATCCCACAAAAAATATATTACAAGTTTGAATTTAAGTCTCAACTTACATTTATAACATATTTTTAAAACATCCAATATGATATTAGAGTGTTACACAGATAATTATTTGAATTTTGATAGAAGATTTACTATTTGTATCGGATTCAAAAACATTATTTGGATATTTAATACATAATATGTTTAAATTTAATGGATAGTATTAGATATTCAAATTCGTTACTTCTTTTCATTTACAAAATATGTAAAATTTTATACTTGTAAATGAGTTTGAACATTAACAAATAACCTTTATTATTAATTAAAAGAGAACTTAAATTTTAAATTTAATTATCATTTTATTTTATTTTTTAATAAAAATTTAGGATAATAGTTTTTTAATTGAAATCGGATTTGAGTAATAATATTAAATTTAATCAAATATTTTAGGGATTCTTATGTTACTAAAATTAAGATATGTAGAAAATAGTTGACATCCGTTATGCAGCTATTCCTAGTAGGCACCGCTACTTCTACTACATGATTTGAGTTCCACAGGATCGTCATTGTTGCACTTGCCTTTGATGCAAATGAGGTAATCATATATAGCAGTCTTTGAGGTCTAGGCATGGACCGTTGCTTTGGGATATGGCTAGCTTTCCCTTGTTAGAAAAACTGATGGGTCAGTTGATATGGATGGATGTGGGATTGCAAGGAGGATCTGTGCATGAATTTAGGTTCCGTTTGCAAAAATAATTTTTATATTTTTAGATGTTTGTTTGATGAAAATTGATTAGTTAATAAAAAATATTTTTTTTTAATGAAAAAATAAGATTTCTTTTGAAAATTATCTTATGAATTTAAAATTGAAAGACATTTAAAAAAATTGTCTATGAATAAACTATTTATCAGTATTTTAAGCGTAATTTTACTTATAAATAATATTATATTAATAAATAATATACAATTAATATAATATATTAATATAATATTTAATATATTAATAAATAACTACTATTAATATAATATATTATTAAATATTTTAATAAATAATATTATATATTTAATAAATATATAGAGAATAAGAAATGGTTTTATTTTAAGTATTTTTTATATTAACATAATATTTTAATATTAAACATTATTATTAAATAAAGTTATTTTTTAAAGTTAATAATTTTATTAATAAATAATTTAAATATATTTTAATAAATAAATAACTTTGAATATTTTAATAATTATATTAATATTATTTGAAAAAAATAAATTTTCTAAAAAATAACCAAACAAAAAAAATTTTTTGTTAACTTATACAGATAACAGAAAAAATTTTTTAATTCAAAACATATAAATTTTTTTAAAATTATTTTTCAAAAACTATTTCTCTGAAATAAACCTCATAAAATTATAAGCATTTAAACAAAAAAAAAAAAATCCTCTTTGATAAATGATTTTTGTCACAATATCAATTAGATTATAAAGAGCACACATGATTCATGCCAAAGTCCAAGTCTTCCCCATACTTCGGTACTGACGATGACATCTTTCTTTTGTTCAATTTTACAACTTGGAGAGCCGTTCTAGATACGGCTTGTTAAGAATCTGTTGTTGATTTTTTGTGGATTTTTCTTCGTCATATACGGCATTGGCGTTTCAGACTTTGTGGGGTAAAGGCTTGGTAGCCATAACCCGTATCTCTGCTCAATTATAAAATTTGAATTAAATGATGAGGCATAACTTAGATTTCAGACAAAATAATATTGTCAACAGAATTTTTCATGCTTGACTTGATTTGATGTAGCTTATACAAAGTTACATATACAAGATAATTGATTTATCTATACATCAAATTTAATTACCACAGAAAATTGATTATTCATTAATAAAACTTAAAGGTATGTATATTTTTGACAGAAAATGCATGAAAGATAGGTTTGAAAAGATTTTTTTTCAACGAGTCCAAAAATTTTATTACAGGGATTTATGTTTTTAGTGACATTATTTTTAAAGTTTAGCGATATTTATAAACGTCATTAAAATATTAGCGACGTTTGCAAAAAACATCATTAAAAGCATCTGCTACACTCACGTCAAAAAGATAACAACGT